>CM075860.1:35893499-35913434 GCA_037975125.1 Latrodectus hesperus | reverse complement strand
GGTAAAACAAGTGATTTATTTTGTTCTATTCAGTAGTTATGACGAATTATTTCCAAGGTATAACAGGAATGAGAAATACATAATTTCACAATTATTTTTTACAAGAATGCATTATTTAAAATAATTTGCTTATCTTAATTTAATTGTTTCAGTTATTGGAACGTAATTATTTGTGATAAACTGTTGAGAAAACTGTCATTAGATTCTTAGCATATTGCAACTTACAAGTAATAGATAAAAACCGGATATCTGTAGCCATTAATTTAATGACGGGTTTTATAAGCCATTATCAAGTTAAAGCAAAGAACTGTAGTTTTAACTAACTAAAGTTTGTCGCCAAATAACGTCAATTAATATATGCTATATCCATATCAATTAGTCACAGTGAAAATCAAAGTCAAAGCTTTATATTGCGTAACATGTATTGGTATCGCCACATGTACTGTTAAAATGTGGCGATACCAATACAATATCATTGTAGTGTTAAAATTCTAAAATAAAGGTATTTCCCAATCTATATAAGAAAATAATTCAATTATTGCTCAAAATTTTATTAACATCTAAAAGTCTTGTACAAAAAATATTCATAGAGTTACGGAATTACTTATAAATTTTTTATAAAGCTAGATTATTCGTGGATTTTTGAGATATGACATGAAAAATTTGATGATAAAAATGCCTGTCGACTTAACTGGGATTCAAAATTATCTTGGGGTTAACTGTGTTCAACTGCTTTGCTTGGCAGAAACAGATCGTGAGACACAAACTCAACTTGCATATGTACTTATGCATATTAAAAAAATTATGCCAAATAGTCTAGTATTACCATAAAAAACACGCAATTTTTAGTAATAATTTAACGAAAGATAACAAGGGAGAAAAGAAAAAAATAAGCAGCGCCTACAAAATAGAGACGTATACCAGATGATGACTGATAAAGGAACGGAGAATGCATAAACTTTCAGCGGTATATAAAGGTGTATATTCACTATATAGCCTGAAATTATAGGACTGTTTGAAGAATGGAACAAAAAGAAGAAGGGAAGATAAAAATAACTTTTCTTAACTTAACATTTTCATACAGACAATTGAAGACATTAAAAAAAGAAAAAGAAAATTATGCTAATGTTTTAAGTCGGTCATTTTCAATATCACAAGGAATGAGCATTGCTCATACGGGGGAAAAAGTGGGAAAAAAATTGGAGAGGGGAGGAGGTAGACTTTATTTTTCATACAGCCCTTCAACTCTAGCTCGGATATAAGTAGGAAAAAAAAATGAAGAAATCTCAAATGGCGGCAGTCAAATTATTCATTTTAGTGGCAGTAAACCAGTTATTCAAAACAGATCAGTCAGAACTTCATTTTGTAGAGGATGAGCTGTTTAAACAGCTTGTCTCTCTTAACCAAAAGAAGCAGAAGTTTTGACCATTTTTTTCTTCTCTTTTTTTCAAATCCGTTCTTTTCCATTGGTTTTAATCTAGTTTCAAAAACAAAACGTCACTTTTGAGAATTTTAAGTTTACTTTTCGTCTATAATTCAAAGAAATTCTTTTTAGTAAACACTCTATTTTTTTACTTTCCAAAATTCAGGCCACCGGCAAAAATTTTAAGAATATCATACTAATTTGATTTTATTGTAATGGACTTTCTCTTTAATGAATTTTATTTTGTTTTTTTTCCCTTATGATTATTCTTGTGGAGAATGAAGTCTGATTCTATTTATTTTTTTTTATCGAACCTGTTATTTTCAATTGATTTTTATCTAATTTTTTAAAAAAATGTGTCTTATGTAGGAATATTTGTTTTCCATTTGTAATTCAATAAAAACCTTTACAGTAAAAGTGTATGACTTATGACTAAAATTCCTACACTTGCAAATTTTCTGACACTAACCTTAATTTAACCTTCCTTTATAAAACTCCCTTGTCGGAAGAACTGTATTTTGCTTTACTCTCAGATCACTTTTTTCAAGAAAAAGAACTAATTCAACTACACAATTTTTAAACTCTGCTATTTTTCCTTGATTTTATATAGTTTTAAGGATAATATAAAGTTTATTTTGATATCTCTTGTTTATCTATATATATATATATATATATATATATATATATATATATATTTCATTTATGATGCAATAAATTTCCTTTCTTTGAATCATCATCATTTATCATTGAAATTTAGGGTAATTGTAGCTCATGAATGATAATTCTAATTTAATTCCGCTTAAAAAGCTCTCTAATTCATAAGTCTAAATTTTGATTATTCGTTCAGAACAAGGCATAATTCGGTAACAGTACCTATTTTTATTTATTCAAAATCTGCAATTTTTTATTGGATTTCATCTGGTTTTAAAAACAATGAGCCTTTTTTATAAAAATTTTTGCCTTTAGAGTACAATAAAACCTTTTTAATGAACAATACATCTTATATTTCAAGATGCGAGTGATTGATAAGCTTTTACGTGCCCTAAATGCAGTTATTTGTGTATACAACCTTATAAGAATCCTCTATTGAATATTTTCCTTTTGTCAACCTCACTTGTAGTTTTTGAGAACCAGAGCTCTTATTCGAATAGAATATAGGACTTATTGTATCTCATTGATGGGTTGGGGACAATAATTACCAATAAAAAGGTAATGAGACCATAAATGTTTAACGAACAATATTTAAGAATCGTTATATTGTTGATTATGATTCATATTGGCATTCAGAGTTTAGGCAATATAGTACTGTCGGACGATTCAAGGAAGAGAATATTGGTTTGATCCATCATATCATCTTATATTTAGTATCGTAACATGAAAGAAAAGGATTTATTAGTGGGAGTGAACACATCATTCTCTCATCAATAAGTGATCTCCGCGTTTATAATAAGCAATAATACAAAAATTTAACTTGCATTATAGTGCTTTGTACTGAATGTACTATAAGCGAAGTAATTCAATTACTGTGAAATTGATAGTTCATGGAAAACTTTTGCAACCAAAAAATACAAAAAAAGAACTTTTAATATTACAGCAATATCACCTCTGATTTCAAATGTCAATTAAATAATGACATCCAAAATACAAATGGTAAAGAAGTTTAAAAAACGCAGCTTTAAAAAAGTAATTTCATTATTATGAAGAACTCTGTAAAGTAAAGATTACTTTAAATGTATTGCTAATTAATACAGTTTTGTGAATCAGTCATTTGTATAACGATTTATAACACTCAAAATATTTTCTTGAACTGAACTATTATTTTGACTTGTTTCAACAAGTCTTTAACAATAATATCCATTAGTATGAATTTTATTTGAACTTAATGAACTTTTAACATGAATACAAACTTATTTTTGTGAATAAAGTTATGTATACTATTATTTATTTGTGATGGGTTTTTTTTTAAATTATGCCCCTTTATTTGACAATAGAAGTAAATAAATATCGTTTTAGTCAAACCTTATAAAGCATATTCAGCTATTGTGCCTGTCATTTATGATAATAATATAATATTTTGATGTTGTTGTGGCTTATCCTCCAAATGTCTGACGAAGTCAGTCAAGGTCCACCAGACCGTTGACTCTAAGGAAATCGAGGACCAGAAGGGGGATTAGTATATATATCCTCTCTGGAAAGTTCCAAACAGTCCAGGATGTGATTAGGAGAAGCCTGCTCAGTTTTATATTTAGAGCAGACCTCAAAGATCTTCCTGCCTTCGAAATACGTGAGAGCCCTAGTGTGGCCGCTTGCTAGTCTGGAAATTGCGGTTCTAGAGCCTCTGTCACAATTGAGGGCGAATGAAGAGTCAAGCTCTTTGCCCGCGTACCAGTGATGGCAGGAAGGAATCCTCCACTCTTACGAAATTTCAGAATTAACTATAGACTGATTTTCCAAAAAGGTAAGTGTTGAAGAGGAAGGATTATCGTGGTAACAGCCCTCCTTGGGCAGTCTATCCACCTGCTCATTGCCGATTATCAGAAGCTCAGTAAGCTGGCTCAGTATCGAATTTTTATTATTGTATTCATGCATTTTATATTTTTTTTAAGTATAGATCAGTTAAATACCAGAAACATCAAACACTTTGTAACATGATCACGACTGTGCATTGAAATTAATTCTTCCTTTCTTTGTTACATAATGCCTAGAAATGGACATTTCAAATACTTAACATACATATATTTGCTCAATATGGTGTTGTTTGATTAGGCCTAGGAACATCGAAAGGGGTAATTTTTTCCAATAAATTACATTTCTGAATCACTTGTCAGACGCAGTTTGGGAATGGTCTAATGAGGATATTGAATATCATCGATTAGTAATTTTGAATGTAAGTATATAGGGAGGCAGATACAATCCGAATTCGTTCAAAATTACACAAATCAAGCGAAGAATGCAAATGTTTTTGTAAACATTAGTGCAAGACAAATGCTTCAAGCACCTGTAGACGTGGAAACTGAATTGCTACTAAGTCATCATGCCACTTTGTATGGTGGGAAACTTGCTGAAAAAGTATGAATACAAATCTGATATGACTCTGTATTTATTATGCATAAGAACCATAAGGATGACATCTTGGATTAAATAAAGCATTCAAATGTTTTTCCATACATAAGGTGGTATGAAACACCTGTCCGGCTGTATTCATTCTCAAATATTATCTACAAAGAAATTTCATAATAATACAAGCTTAAGATTTTAGAAGGCTCTAAAATTAATTGTTTAAAAAAATTTTAAGAAAACTTGCTGTATATAAATATTTTAGATTTTTGAAATATAATAAATGTTTTGAAGTTTGTTGAGCAACAAAATAAAGAAATGAAGCCCGGTGGCGTATATGCAGCGTTTCACGCTCCCATGACACAGTTCCGAGGTTCGATTCTCGGGCTGGGCAAGATTGACTCAGCCTTTCATCCCTTCAGTGAGTCGATTAACTGAGTACCAAGCATGCTTGGGAACTAAACACTGGGGGTCTTACGTTAGGTTGACCACCTAACTGGGACGTATGCTTCGCACCCCAGGGCCCTAGGTCATGAAAACAGTTATGGGCACTGTAGGCCTTGGCCCCCATGGGCTGTCGTGCCATGGAGTTTAGTTTTTAAAATAAAGAAATTCTTACTTTCGTATTTCAAGAAAGACAAAATTATTCAACATGTGTAGGAATTAACAAGTTCTTGCAGATGTCAATAACTCATAAATGGGATTTTAAATCCAACTCAAGATATTAAATTAAAACTAAAGTTTGCAAAAGGTTCATAAAAGTTGATTAAAGATTGACTAACTGTAAGAAAACCCGCACTTACTAAATGAATTAAAGTGCATTTAATTGGTCATTAGAACCCAGTTTGTTTCATGATAATTTTAACCAACCTTTCTGCAAAAATAGTTTTCAAACATTTTTGGGGAAAACGAAACCTTTTTATAAAATGACATATTAATTATGCGAAGAAAAAGTGATTATATTATATTATGAACAAAATTAAAATCCTTATTTTTATAAAATTATTTTTAAAATAAGGATTTATCTAAAAATCACACCATTAAAATTAACTAATATTATAAACATCCCGACCGATGGCTGAGTGGCTAGCGTTCCTGACTCCTGAGCTGTGGGTCCCGGGTTCGAACCCCGATTCGGGCATGATATTACTTTCTTTCTCTGTTCTTTCTTCTGTCATGGTGTATAAATATGGCCCACCCAATAAACGGGTTTGTGGTGGTATGTCGCGGGCAACGCCATTCGAATCCATGACTTGGTTCACAGGTGCCTGCTGGGTAACGACAAATGAGCAGCAGTTTCAGGCCTTATTATGACAAAGAGTTCGTCACCAAAGTGCCCGCCGTTGAAATGTATATATATATGTATATATACTCTTTAGAATCAAGTGAAAATTTTAGAAAATAATTTCTATTGACACTTTTATTCTATGTTGCAATTAAAAGTAATATGTTTAGTCTAATAAATATTATTTATACTTGACATCACAATGTTTTCTGTCTGATTTCAAGTTGTATGCTCAAAAGTATCACCTAATAATGCCTTTACTGGATTTGAATATATATAATTACAGTTTATAATCATAAATTTTACATTAAATTAATGTTACAATGAATTTTCATATTCTACTTTACACATTATATACAGCTTATTTCTACTCTTCAAATACATTTAAATAAAATAACTTCAGTTACATAAATGTTGGTATCAATGATATATTTTCTTAGCTTCAAGCAAAATTTTAGGTAGGATTAATTCACATAAAGCAAACTATAATTTTCTGAATAAGTATAAAAATATAAGTATGTGTATATATGTGAAATATAATGGATATCTGATTTTATGAATTTCAATTTAAATATTTTATTTATGTCTTAAAAACATTATCGTTAATAAAAACCCAAATCAACCAAGTTGTTTTGTATTTATGAAATTTTATGCTTATTTTAAAATTTGTTTTCGCGATAGACTAGTCACATCTCAAATAATTTGTATGCAAAAAATGTTTGAAGCAGGAAAATGAATATTTATGATTTTTTTATAAAAGTGATGTAAATTTCATGCTTCATGGCAGATTTCACAGTAGATTTTATCAAGTTACTTCCTTAAAAAATAAAATAAATTTTAAAAATAAAAAATTGAGATAAAAAATATTATTTTAATAATAGCTGTCAATAGAAGACTTTCTATTAGAAAATCAATTTATAATTCTTCGATTTCTTTTTAAAATTTACCTTTCAAAAACGACAAACCTATGGTTTTAACAATGAAAGGAAATAGTGAGTTTTCTTACGATCAAAACATAAATTTGTAAATTAAAAATTTAAATTTTATTATATGAAAAATTAATTTTTAATATTTACATTATTATTCATAATACAAACTGCATGTTGTTATGATGACTGAATACAACGAAAATTACATCACTTTCTTTAATAATGGTAAGTAGGAATTTCTAAACTTTTCTCAAATTATCGTTTGAATTTGATTAATCTCGAATTATAGTTTGATAATCGCTTATCTTTGAGTTTATATTGCTTTGAAATCAAATAATCTTTATTATAATAAATATGTAATTCATTATTATAAATTATAATGATTGGATCTAAGAAAATTTAGGTTTTATTTTAACGTTAAGAGAAAATTACGTCACTTTAATAATGATAAGAAGGAATCTCTAAACTTATTCTCGAATTATCGTTTGAATTTGATTAATCTCGAATTATCGTTTGATAATCATTTATCTTTGAGTTTGTATTGCTTCGAAATCAAATAATCTTTATTATAATAAATATAAAATAATTCATTATTATAAATCATAATGATTTGACATCTAAGAAAATTTAGGTTTTATCTTAACGTTAAGAGAAAATTACTTCACTTCTTTAATAATGATAAGTAGTAATTTCTAAACTTTTTCTAGAATTATCGTTTGAATTTGATTAATCTCGAATTATCGTTTGATTATGGCTTATCTTTGAGTTTGTATCGCTTTGAAATCAAATAATCTTTGTTATGATTAATATAAAATAGTTCATTATTAAATCAAAGTGATTTGATCTAAGAAAATTTAGGTTTTATATTTTAACGTTAAGAGAAATGTAGAAAGCACACAAAAAGACTCAGAAAGCTCAGTTAATATAAAGTAAATTAATGTGAATATATAATTTTTAAAAAAAACATGAATGAAAGTGCAAAAATTATTCTAGTCTCTTTTTAGAATTTTTTTAGTCTCTTTTCTTCAAAAAAATTTGCAGTTAAACAAAACTCATAAATTTCTGAAAAGCTCAGATTATAATTGTATATGTGATTTTACATTTATTCACATTAATTTTTTAACTCCAAGCACGTAACAGTTCTTATAGTGTGCAATTTAATGAAGCCATAGCTTCCACATTTAAATCTATGGAGCATACAATGTGTGGAAAGGTATCTATGTCAAAATTACCATACCTGACCTATTTTAAATTATTTATGGCCCATTCCCGAGTTTACAAAACCGTCGAGTATAAAAAAATAATATTTAATTCAGACACGATTACAATGTTAAAAAAAGATTTGACATTCTTTCCCATTAATTTAGGTATTCATTATAAACTCATGGCATTGATTATTGTTGCAATATTGTCTTAAGATTTTAATAGGGGATTCATGTATATCTACTGCTCCAAACAAAATTCAAAATTAAATTTAGTTTTAATTGATACTAAACATAATGTTCAATATTAATTTTTGAAAACTTTTAAATCACTTTTTTATTTTGGGCTTTTATATTGAAAATTAAAAGTTGATGTTACTCACAAAATCAGCAGTATCGTTTTTTCTAATTTTGACAAATCAAAATTTATATATCCACTTTGGATTCTAAATTTAAAGCTGGTTCATCTAAATGTACTTACATTTTGTCATTTTTAGATCCGGAAAGGTTTTTTTATTTGATATGGTCTGAAATTAGTCATTTTGTTAGATATCTTACAGAGCAACAGATAATGGTTCAAAGTTTTATGTCGGTAATTCCTTTTGCCTAAAATAAACTGCAGAACTAATGAAGGTAGATTCTACTTAATCAATTTAATATGAAAGATTCACACAAAGCACCAACGACTTGTATAATTGAGAAAATCACGAATCTTTCCAAATGGTTTTTAGCTCATGTAGTCAGTGACAGCTAATAATCATTTCCGTGGCTGGTACTAGATTTAAAAATAAATAACACGAAAATAAGATCTTTTAGAACTTTTAAAAGTCTATAATTTATTAGATTTTCTCAGTCACATTATGCTTGCTAAGTGTTCATACCCTTTTTATCTTATGTATATGTACGCAATGCTAAGTATATATACTATCGCAAAGTACACAAACTTTAAAAAATGAGGGATTTAATTAAATCTTATTTCTTACATTAACAAAACTAGTAAGAAATTAAGAAGCCCGGTGGCTTAGTGGCAGCGTTTCAAGCTCCCATGACACAGGTCCGAGGTTCGATCCTCGGGTTGGGCAAGGTTGACTTAGCCTTTCAGTGGGTCAGTACCAAGCATACTTGGGAACTAAACACTGGGGGTCTTACGTTAGGCTGATCACCTAACTGGGACATATGCTTGGCACCCCAGGGCTCTCGGTCATCAAAACAGTTATGGGCACTGTAGGCCTTGGCCCACATGGGCTGTCGTGCCATGGAGTTTAGTTTAGTAAGAAATTAAACGGAAAATTAAATCAATACAAAAAATTTTTATAGTTTCTTAATTTTTCTTGAGAATTTTCTTTTTATTATATAGATTGTTAAGGAATTCTATCTTTAATTTCAAACCGATCTTCTGTATTTACTGAAATAAAATAACTTTCTTTTAAGAACACTACTTTTTTATTCTGAAATTTAATTTTTGATATCCCTTAAAAAAGAACCATTGAATTTAACACTATTAAACTCTTGAAACAGTCATTTTCTTTCCATTGACTTGCTTTTTGTTGATTCAGAACATCCTGTCAATAAAAGTGAGAGAGATAAAATTGGTGACAGTGGTCACGTGACGGTCAACTGCTGTTTGATTCGTGGAGACGGGCAGTATAAATTGTGCTGTAAGATTTGGGCCCGTCATTCTAACCAAAATAAAATCATTTTTTGTTAAATAACATATGACTCATATATAATATTCCATCTTTTCTACAAAGATAATTACAAAAGTAATTTTTTATGTGGTGTCTCGGTCTTAAGAAGAAACCGCCTCAAGTTCCTGCATATTTTATTAAGTTGATATTAAATAGAAATTCATTTCGCTGTTGAAGTAATGGGCATGGAAAAAAACTGAAATTTCAATTCCAATCACATCGAAATTCAAGAAAAGTAACTTGGCGCTCTTTATCTTTTACATCTTCAATTCTCACATCAGGAGTCTAATGGTATAAGGTGTGAAGTAATTTGTTCTCACAGTCCATCGTAGTTAAAAACTAGTTATCAAATTGAGGGTTGCTCAACCTTTCCTCAATTTATTTTCTCGTGGTGGAAAGCAATATCTATGACTATCCATTGGACATGGTAAATGCCAATAGAGAGACAGAAATCTTCGCCAACTTTAGCCAATGTATTCAGTTGGAGAAAGAAGAAAAAAGCAAAGTAGCGCTAGTAAGGGGCTATTGGCGAAGATTCATCATATCTCAGTGGGAGGACAAAGCATTTGAAACGGGAGGGGCACGCCTAACTGTTGGCGAAAATTGAAAAATATTCAAATCCCGCGTTTGATAAGGGCGTGCCATCGAAATCCTAACCAAGTCGTTCGATGGTAAAATGAAGGAGGTTGAAAAATTTATCTCCACTTCCTCTTTTTCTGTTGTTTATATTATTTATTTAATACTTTTATTTCTATTCTACTCTAAACAAGGTGGTGATGGTAGAGTTGTTTGCCACACTGTCACACGCTTTTTTTCTTCTTTTTTTCCGGATGTTCGAATTGTAACTGTTTCGAAATCTTGTATGAAAAGCAATTACAAAGGTGTTTTGAAGCTTCTGCCACCCACACGCTTTTCATCGGAAATAACGATGGATTCAAGCGTTCTCCTTACACCCCATTTTTATTATTGCGTCAGGTGTGAACGACTGTTTCTAATTGAAGATAACTCATTGAAGCAACAGTTAAGAACGATTTCAAGCAAAACTGACAGCACTCGTAACTTGATTACAATTGCAAACGACGGCAATTCAATAAATAATCGAACGTGATACGGAACATGCCTGAAGATAATTAATCATTTTGAATTTTGATTTGAGGGACAACGTAGACAACATGACGATTTTTGACTGGAATATGATCAATTTCAATATGATTTTCATCGAAACGATTTCCTTAACTGAGCTGTTAAGACTTCAGTGACTTTTATCATCGTGTGTATATATATATATATATATATATATATATATATATATATATATATATATATATATATATATATATATATTAAATAATAAATTTTAAAATTCGTTAATGTAAAAAAGGATTTATTACTTAATTTAAGGTTTTGATTTATTATACAAGAAAATAGGCTTAAAATCAAAGGTGAAAAATATTGAAACTTTTCAGTTCTTTCGATTAAGCCTAAATTTATCCCTCTCCGAGTATATTCATAAGATTACATTCCAGATTGTTGTCAACAAACATTTATGGAAAACGCCTTAAATACGAATAATGAAATATCAGTATAGGAATACTAGTTAAAATAAATACTAGTTTAAAAAATAATTAATAAAATGCGAATTTAAACAATACTAGATTAAGAAAAAAAGCTTTGTTTATTTCGACATGCAAAAAAATTAATAATACTTATAAATTAATATGCAAAAATTCTTACACTATTTTTTCTAAGAAAATTTTTTTTATTTAAAAATTGAATAAATTTAAGTCTTGTCCTCAAAATTGTATTTGGAATGTTGAGATACGTGTACTACTTTTGCTTATTTATCATTTTTATGATAACAATCTCTTTTGGATGATAGTAATTATTACTTATATTAATTATATTAGATTTCCGGTTGTGCTTTTCTGTTGATTCCTGTAAAAGCACCAAATCCCACTAAATGATGCAATGATTTTCCCGTTTTCTCTCTCTCTCATTTGGTGTTTCATTTTGTTCAAATACCAGCAGAATAGCGTATGAATATTATTTGATTATGCTGAAAATAATCACTATATTTGATTCTTTTGTAAGACATGATGCCACCATGATACATAATTTACAAATAGCAGCTATAAAAGACATATGTCTTTTGATTTTATATGCTACTTTCATATGATATCATTTCGATGGATATCACCACAACAGTGAATATCTAACAGTTAAAACTAACTTTCATGTCTTTTTCTTGATCAGTACGATAATTTCTGCATGGGTAAAAAAAACCCCAATGAATTCAATGTCTCAATTAATCATTCTTTCGCAACTTCAAGGTGGATGGTTTTCGCAATAGACGGTTATTCTTTAAAGTAGTGGCAACAAATACTTGTGTTCTCAGAAGAGCTTAGTTCATAATCCGCTACTGCTTACTATTGGACAGACATAAGATTCTTTTAAATATCAAAGTCCATTTTTAAAAAGATATTGATAATATGAATAAATAAAAATATTACGATATTAAAATTATTTATAATCATGTTAATGAATAAAAAATGATTTATCAGGATTTATTAGTTTTCCTTAATACAAAATTCGAAATGGATTCAAAATTATCCAGTTCATTTATTGCTAAATTAAAATTCAGTCACTTCTGCCCTGGTAATGTGGAAAATATCAATCCGCAGCAACCCACTTGGTCCTGCCTGAACGCCAGAGGGCGTTCTTTGCAACTTGTATTTTTGTATTTGTTATATAGTTTTTAGTCGCACTTTTGTTTTTGCTTGCTTTAGTAGGAGAACTATGTTTCTCAGCTCGGGTCGATTTAATCGGCCAAAAGTATTTGTTATATTTTTCTGTTATTAAATATTTGTTACGTTTTCAATTGCGTATTTATTTAGTATAACATCTGCAGTGCCTTTACCGGATCTATTTAGTTATTAGTTCGATATATATACATATTTTTTTCAGGTAACAAGTAACACTGCAGATGTATGGATATAATCATATAGATTATAGAGTCTAAAAGTAATCTAGTTTAATTTACAACACAGCTGTAAGTCTTGGTATTGAATATATTATATTGAATATACCAGGAATTAATGTATTTTTCCCAATGCCCGGCTACTAGATTTAGCAACTTTTAGGAGAAAGTGATGATTCCTTTATATAGTAGAGCAGCCAGTCGACGTGCAATCAGGGTCCAAAAGTGGGTAGGTCTTCGTACTTTCGAAGCCACCAAGTAGAAGAACCCTGATTGGCTGTCACGCCTAATGGTACCATTTCACATGGAAGACATTGTGGCTAAGACATATTTTACGTGTCCCAGAAGCCGTTTAAAATACGACGGATCTTCGGTCGATCGGGATTCGAACTCACTACCTTCCGATAATAAGCACGACGCCCTAGCCAACCAAGCCACCGCATCCTGAATTAATATTTATTCTCAGATTTCATCAAGAATTTTGAAGAATGCTGTCATGGGCAAATTTAACACCTAATGCGAAATTATTATTAGCAGTACTTGTTCTTAAATAAGTCTGAAATCATTTTCATTTGAAAAATGTAATGTCTTTTGAGTTTTTTAATTACATTGAAGTCTTTTATTTCTTCACCTTATCTCTTAAAGTCTGCTATCTAATTATCCCTAATTAAATATGCTGGATATATATTTCTATCTCTTTTTCTCGCTCACAGGGCTTCAACGGATTAAAATATTATCGCTTAAAACAAATTTTTTAAACTTAATTTTAATTCAGTATATATACCTCACACATTAAGGATACACCGGCACGAAGAAATAAAATGAAAAAGATTTAATATTTTTTAATTAAATATTTGGGGTCTGATATAATGAATTTAAATATATATTATACTGGGGGTGATCTTTTTTAAAGTGACAGTGTTTGGAGCGTCCTGTAGCACAATCTAATAGCCGAAATGACACCAAACTTGGTATTTAGACTAATCAAAACATTGGAAAAAGGATTCCGTAAAGAAATATTTAGTGCCAAAAGGCGCCACTAGGGCATTTTGTGGCAGTGCTGTAGTTTACAATAACGAGAATTAGCATAAAACACAGGTATCAAAGCAAAATGCAAATGTTGTTCGATGACAGTGCCAGTAATTGGGGATATAAGTAAGTAACTGACAGCTCCGACAAATAATCTCAGCTGAAGTAAACGAGCTCCAGTGGCCATGCCTCTCATGTTACCGGAACGTGCGATTAATGTAGGTGGAGTATCAAATTTGTCTATTCTAAAAGACAACCTAACTAAGACAGTGCGGAATATTCCTCGTGATATGTTACGTACATATCTGCAGTACGGCTGTGGAGAACATTGTGCACATATAAATATATAAATAACGGTGTATATATAAATAACGGTGTTATTTCTAAAAACGGTTCTCACATTAAATGTGGTATAATTCCTCACCGGGGAAGTTAATGTAGTAAATAAACATTGATAATTTAACTGTACGATTGTATGTGTTAGTATTTTTCTTTTCTCACATTTTATACATTGTAAAGCGCCACAAAATTCCCTAGCAGTGATTTTTGGAACTAAAAATCTTTTACGGAATCCTTTTTCCCGTGTCTTGATTATTCTAAACACCAAGTTTGGTGCCATTAGATCTATTAGATCTACCGGCTATTAGATCGCGTTATATGGTGCTCCAAACACTGTCACTTTAAAAAAGATCACAACTGTATATTTTTAATCTATAGTCAAACCAGATACTCTTGTTATTTCAAGACTATAATTTTTTTAAATTTCAAGCACATTTTTCATTACAATGCTTATAGGAAAATAATTTCACTGTGATTATAAATGTATGAATGCACAAAGCATATACTTAAACTAAAATTAAATATCATTTTTCCCGAAGATCATACAAAACCATATCAATGTGATCATAATGATGAATATCACTGAAAATAAGAAAATATTATGTTTGGCAGTATAGTTTCATACCTTGTTTTTATTTCATACTTTTTATGCGAACAACAAACCAAGTTGATTTCCTATTATTAAAATAAAAGAAGAATACCTCAAAATCCTTGAAGAAGGAGATGATTTTTCATTAAATTAAATATATACGCAGCTCATGTTCTCGTAGTGAAATGATTGAAACTGCAAGACTCTACGACCCCTCAAGAGAGAAGAATGGAAATCAGGTGAAATCTGTATTTTTAGCATTCCCAGTGCCATCCTGCGATTATGTCAGTCATCATTTGTTGTTCGAAATCTGTGACGCTTTAGAGTGTCCAAATCTTCCAATCCATCATGTCACACACAATTTAAATTGATGAAAGGTTTGGTAACCATCCTAGCCAAGGAAGAGTATTTAGACCCATCTTCTTCTTCTTCTTAGAGTTGGATTTGTATTATATTGGGCACCTCTACTTTTATCAGCATTTTGTACCATTAACTCACAACCCAATGTTTCCTAGTTCCAGTTGCTCGGGTCACCCACTTTATTAATAAAGTCCGATAACCCTTTAATGAAGTCTAGGTGTAACTCTCTAGTATTGATAATGCCTAAAGAAGTTAATCTAGGGAGGGCAAGAGCCTTGTATTCGTAAATGATATGCTTGGCCGTTTCCTCTTACATATGACATTTCCTGCAGATAGTCTTGCTGAAACAGTCCCATCTGGTCAGAAAGTCAATCATGCTAGCGATAGCTTCCTGACTTTCACCAGAAGAAGATGGTTTGGAGGTCATTTCTACCTCCTGTGAAGGATTCATTGCTGCCTCTTCACTAGATTGCCTCTGAGTTCCCTTGTCTTTTTCAGCAAGGTCTATTTCAGAGGCTTCACCTGCAAATGCAGAAATGTTAGTTGTTTCTTATGTCTTTTCAGCCACAAGATAACAATTAATAAGATCAGGTAATATAACAGTCCACCCAGCATTGCCTGAGTTACTGGGCAAGGCAAAAAAGCTCTAGAAGTTCACCAGGCAACTAGAGGCTCCGTTAAGACACCATTACCGCGGTGCCAAATAGCCTTAGGCACGGGTCGCATAACACCAGAGTTTACGGGAGCTAGTTCGCGCAGCCTCTGATTCTATATTCAAGGCTATCCTATCATTCCTACAGGACGTTTGGCGATTCACCACCTGCCGACGTGCTTGTAGCTGCTCAGGCCCCAGGATTTAGACCCATAAACAAGTTAATATGTATGCGAACCCATATGAGGTGTGACATGACTTCGCTGAAAACGGAGTTTAAGATGCCATGTCTTGAAGGGTTACGCCACCGGCTGTAGAATACGATCTGTAATACAAAGGCTGATTGAAACCACTAGCCCCGAGCATTTTATCAATGAATTCGATAGTCATCTAATCCAAAAGAGAAGCGTTATGCCAATGGCATCTATGGTAATAAGTTATAACACAATTGCAGATGACACCTCAATGCTTTAGTTACAAAAATATTAATTTTAAAAGCTAATGTGAGTTTAAAACTTCCTTAGTTTGGCTTTTTGAAATAAAAGAAAGATTTAAGGGTGGTATGGAAGACGCTGAAGCATATTGACTTGGGGAGAATGATTTCTGAAGTACAGATAATGCCTTGTCTAAAATTATTGTTTTGCATTTGTAACCACTTTTGTGAATCTTAAGTACAGGCATGTAGGTTTTATGCGGTATCAACCTATAGCTAGCTTTTTCCATTTAGCTTCACGTATTGGGACTATGCAATCCGTTTGAAATCTTCCAGTTAGCCATTAGAGCCTAGATAATGCCATAGCAGCATTATTCTTGGTACTCTGGCGATGAAAAATATTACCTTCTTCTCCTAATAGTTACCGGTTTTATAGCAACAAAATTGCGCCAAAGAAGTCTGCTGTGATCAGAATTGAAACTCATTGGTTAATAAAATATAATTATCCACATTCTACGCATAATGAAATGTTAACGAAAAATTTTGAGATAATTAAATTTTTTGGGAGTAAGCTTTATTTCAAAGAGTGCTTACTCCAATTTTTTTTCTGACAAGATTCATTTGAATGACAATAATTAGCTTATAAAGAAGAGTTCGTTAATAAAGGTAGGTTAGTTACCACGCTATTAAAATATCACTGAAGTGGCATGATAAACTGTCATGCTATTTCCGAGATATTACTGCGCAGAATTATACTCAGACATAAATAATTCTGTGTCAGATTTCAAAGTCAAAAAAGCCATTTTCAAACTGTGAGCTAGAGCAAAAACCGTTTTTTTTTTTAATATATATATATAACACAAAAAAACTCTTCTGAAAAGAACAAAGAAACTGAAAGCGAAATATATTTCTTTAATTTAAATATTCTATAATAAATATAAAATTCTTCATTTAAGGGATACGAATTCATTTTATTCTAAGCTAACTGAATTATCTATCGTTGTACGGATATTTATTATATTACATGGAAAGTAGTTTCATTTTTCCCATCTGGATCTTCTTTTTGTTAGTAAAAATCAACCATTTTATGAATGTGGAATCGTATGATTGCCAGAAAAATTGCAAAAATTATTGGATTAGAAATGGCAATATATAATTCAATAAAATATTTATTTGCGGTACATTTTCATAAAAAAAATTACTTTCCCAACAACCCAATATCTACCTAAATATTGTTTAAGCCATTCTTAAAAAGTAATCTTTCTATTGAAAGAAATTATATTAATTCTATTTTGATGTCCTTAAAAATGTACACATACAATGGTTAATAATTATGTATACTACTAAATCAGCTTGATTATAAATAACTATTCTAAATATTCGTATTTGGGTAAGGGATAGTAATATAAACATAAATTGCAGACCTTTTGAAAACTCCACTTAGCTGCTAAGTTATTAAATATTGAAGTTCTAATAAGTTTCGTCCACATTTCAATGCATTCCTAATAATCTGATTAGAAATGCATTGTAAATGCATTTTCTAATCCTCTGATTAGAAAAGAGTAAATACATTCGCTGCAATAAATAATAATAATAATAAAGGCGATGTAATCACTATCTCAACTAGAACGAAAGAAACAGCTACTTTATGATTAAAAAATTTTAAAACGTACTTGTCGATTTAAACTAACCATAATGGTTGCTTTGTCTTGTCCTTTTCATTTTACTTTTTCATCTGTTCTATAGACAACGTGTTAATGCCTTGATTAAATGGAAAATGGCTTCTCAAACTGGTGTTTGGTCTTTATATAAGGAATTATTTTATTGACAAAATGAACTTCGATAATATTTTTAATTTTGATTCAAACGAGTTGAAGCTTTAGAGTCGTTACTTGATATGGATGTCATGTCCAAATCAATAAGACTATTATTAAGGGCATTTGGCTCAAAGAAATTCGAAACTACTTCTGGAATTATGATTTCGGATACTCGTGACAATCAAAGTTTTACGCATAAAATGTTCATCAAATCAGAAATCAAAAAAGAAAGCAAAAAGAGAGATTTAGGGAAGCTTTAACGGATTTCAAGAGAGCGTGAAATCACACAAGAGATACAGGTGAACCTGGCACAAGTGAACCGGAGAGCATGAAAACTTGAATCAGTCAAAGACACAGATTAGAAAAGATAACAATTTCAGGAAATTTTGGGAGCAATATCGCTAAAGATTTGAAAATTTGAAAACCAATTGTTTAAAACAACAGATAATTTTCCTGATTTTGTAAACTTTTACAAATGCAAAAATTTATAATTAAAAATACGTTATTACTGGCAAAAACCAAGAATGGATTTTTTCCCATCACCCAGACAATCGATGGTGAACTTCGCCCTGTTTGGTACCTCTCGAACAATGTGAATTGAAGGTAGGAAGCAAATTCGTCGACAAATCGGATTTACAACGCCATCTCAATACGATGTAATTAATTGTGTCGAAGATGAAACGTTATCTGATGTCATGGATATTTTAAACCAGTGATAATTGCAATAAAGTAAAATAATCGTGATCTCAACTGGAATGAAAGAAACAGTCACTTTATGGCTAATAAGGGTGAACAATAAAAGTTTACTTACGGATACCCTTTGAGATTTTCGTGATTTTTTTGACGCCAATATCGGCGCCAAATGTGAATAGTAAAATAATAACCATAAAACTACGTTAGTTACGAGCTGAAAATACAAAGGTTACCAGAAATTAAATTTAATCACCAATATTTATTACTAATTTCTTTTGACAAACAAAACAGTATCCTATTCGACACCGAACCCAGGTGAACACATCCTAATCAAACATTATGATAAGGAGATTGCAATTTCTTAAAATTTAGCAAAAGTAAAAAGGTGTATCCATTAAAATAATTATATTATTAAACTTTTCTTTCAAAATAAATCCGTTTTCCAGATTCAGCAACCGTATGTCACTAAGTCTTTCATCCTCTTTACCAATCAAAACCTGAACTTAAATATTTTCATCACTTTTTCCACACTCACCCTAATTATTCCAAATACTAAGAATTAATATTAATATAAGTATTTTCTTACAGAGTTTCGGCACTCACTTTTACGTTATCAGAGCTGATATAAATCTGAAATTTGCTTAAAATATGGCAGAAATTTGGTTATTCGTCCCGCTAATTTTGATAACCACAAATTTTCACAATAATATCGCTTTCTTTAGCTAATCTTTATATTCACACTGGATGTTATGTAGATACATTCAAATAACTGTCTGTCTGTTTGTCTCTCTTTCTCTCTCTCTCTCTCTCTCTCTCTCTCTCTCTCTCTCTATATATATATATATATATATATATATATATATATATATATATATATATATATATATATATATATATATATAACTTCGTGGCACAACAGCTCATGTAGGCCAACAATGCCCATAACTGTTTCATGACCAAGGGCCCTGAGTTGTAAAGCATATGTCCCGGTTAGGTGGTCAACCTAACGCGGAAAAAAACCCCAATGTTTAGTTCCCAAGCATGCTTGGTACTCAATTTATCTACCCACAGAAAGGATAAAAAGCTTGAGTCAATCTTGCCCAGGCCGAGAATCGAACCTCGGACTTGTGCCTTGGGAGCGTGAAATGGTGCCACTAAGTCACCGGGTTTCATATATATATATATATATATATATATATATATATATATATATATATATATATATATATATATATATATATATATATATGTATGTATATGCATATATATATTTGGTTCCATCAGTTTTTTTATTTGCATACCTTTCTAAATATTATATTATTCATTTCTTCACAATATTGGAGATAATGATCTTTATTGTTATCATATCTGCAAGGTAAACAAGAAATTTCTTGTAGTTTACACATTGTCATTGAATGAAGTGGGAAAGATGTATGCAAATTAGTGTATGACGTGTTGAGAT